>JAVGWX010000002.1:159593076-159630576 GCA_036924085.1 Ariolimax columbianus | reverse complement strand
TCAACTATGGGGAAGATCGTGTCCAATCAACTATGGGGGAGGGCGTGGGCTAGTGGTTACGTGACACGACTCACAATCTGAAGGTGCCGGTTGCGCAATCCGAATAGACCTCTAAAATATTTCGTTTTTGTTTCTGCAATTTCCCGCTAACAACTGCCACATATGATCTTTACGTCGTCCCATAGTTTTAGAAGGTCGCCACGTCTACGTCTGTTCTTGTGCCCAATACACTTGCTAGCCACATGCTTGAGTCAGAAACAAGTAAATGATTTCTGATCGGAGCACCAAACTAGGATCCTTACTGGTCCTATCCTTGAGCATCAAACTAGGATCCTTACTGGTCCTATCCTTGAGCACCAAACTAGGATCCTTACTGGTCCTATCCTTGAGCACCAAACTAGGATCCTTACTGGTCCTATCCTTGAGCACCAAACTAGGATCCTTACTGGTCCTATCCTTGAGCACCAAACTAGGATCCTTACTGGTCCTATCATTGAGTCTGACATTGAGACAAGCGAATGACTTCTGTTTGAATTGTTTCTGATCTGCTGACTTCTGATCGATGATTTCTGATCGATGTCTACTGATCGAATTACTTTTTATCGATGACATGATCGAACGATTTCTCAACGAATGACTGTTCATTGAATGATTATTTCTAATCGAATTACTTCTGAACTACTGACTTCTCATCAAATGACTTATTCAACCATCATAAATTGTGTCTAATAGCGAGTTGTAACACGGCGTCTTATAGACTTCGGTCCTGAAAAAAGTAGACATATGTCATCCTTGCTGTAGTGCAATTTAATGTATCAGTATGCACACAACTACGAGAACCTAAACTTAATCGTACAGGCAGGATCATAAGAATCGATGGCTTGTTTTGAATTAATAAAAACAGAAAACATAATATTCCTGATCGATTCCGTGTCAGTATTAGCAGCGCTAAAACAACATAAAGATGGCGATCTCGAGCAATGTATGTTCTCCCTGACACAGCTCTCAGCAGAACATTCAAGTTGGAAATACGGTGGATACCATCCTACTGCACCTTTGAGGGCAATGAAGTTACCGGCAAACTGGCCTAAAGGCGCAGATATCGCAGCCTCCCTGCAAACTATAACATAACGCCACAGACGTCTTTATCAGGATTTACGCTGAAGGAGATGAAGAAATAGAAGAAAAAGAAGAAGAAGAAGAAGAAGAATGACGTTCTTGACTCTCTCTGCAGAGCGGCGATTAGGAGCAGGGGGAGGGGGGGGGGGCTAGCGGACTGGTACCGGTCCGTGAAGGACTGCTTTGGGTAGCATTGTTGCCATGGAAACCCCTTCACCTTTTATCTGATATAAAATACCTCCTACAGCTTACCGAATTACCCAACTGGATCAATCTGGTTTTATGACGACAGAGACTAAAGTCTTCTCCCGTTAGTAGGACAAGTTCCTCACCGGGAAGACCAGGTCATGGGCTTTTACTGTCAGGGGCTGTTTGTTTTGCCTGCCCCTGGGAACAGTTAGCTATAATGACAGTTCATCCTCAATTCTACTCCTCTATATAGTATTTGTGATAGAGTCCCTGTACTGTTTACCCAAACAAAGACTTCCTTATAAGGTTCACGTTGGCAGTTCACGTTGACAGGTCTTAGCTACTTGTACTGAGTTAACTCTTGACGACGTGTCGGTGGTAGTCATTTAAACAAACTAAAAGAATCACAAAATAAATTCACATATCAGTGGCTAATTTACAAATACTAAGAGATTTTTTAAAATGATCTTCTGAAATGAAACGCGTACATTCTCAAATCCACCTCTGGCTATGACAACATTTTGGACAAATAATTGATGAAAATGCGAGAACTTAATTTTCATTTCAAATTGCTATGGGAGTCTTAACAATGTTGAATATTCCAGCTATCAGTTGTCTAAACAGAAAATCGTTGTCGTCCTTTGATTTTTATCTGGCCAGGCTGATGTCTGTCTCATGTCTGTTGGCACATCTGTCATTCTGAGCTCTCGTGATTAATTTGTGATAAACTAGGGAGAACTCCATTTTTTTAAAAGATGAATCAATCAAACGTTATGGAACACCCTCTGAGCCAGATGCATTAAGTTTAAGCCGCGAGATTTCATGCTGGAATTATCCAAAAATTGTTTTGGAGACCCATGGTCGCCTTCGCCAGTCTGTTTAGCATATGATCACGATGTTTGTTCTCCAGTAATGATGACACACAATAAAGATCTTTGGAAGTATTTCTGTCCTGGAAAATGTTTGTAACTTGTAGTGAACTTGTTTAGTGTCGTAATAGAAACGCTGACGGTTAATCAGAACGTAGCTTTGATAGAGTTTGTGATATCATCAACAAATTAGTTGCTGTTGTTGATGATGATTTTGTTGTTGTATGAATCCAGAGGCACTCGAACTCTCGTCCTCTTACCCAGTGTCATATATGTGGCGCAGGTTCGGTCCGGAGCAGGCTTCCACGGAGTGAGGAGACATTAGGACTCGATAAGTCATACCTTGAGACAGGATATTGGTTTCATTTCTAATCATTCATTGTTTTAGAGCACAGTAGGAAAGAGGTATAGGGGCAGGTCAAGGCGCACCCATTGACGGAATATGTTGTCAGATAGGAAGGTTTCTGGACAGTCGAAGAAGGTGTTGGAAAAGTTGGCATCTGATAGAAGTACCTGGAGAATATGTGTTCAAGACCCATACTTCTTAGGGATCTTTAGTGATTTCATTGAATGATGTTGCATGTATTTGTTGGTTTGTTGCATGTATTTGTTGGTTTGTTGCATGTATTTGTTGGTTTGTTCGCAACTGTTCTATTTATCTAGCTGGGATGACGACGTTTTCTCTCACAACATCGATGATCATCGGGCAGTGAGAAAAGAGATGTTGATCAGGGGCTTCTTGTCTGTGTGTGTGTGTGTGTGCGTGCGCGCGTGTGTGTGTGTATGCGTGTGTGTGTGTGCGTGTGTGTGTGTGTGTGCGTGTGTGTACGCGCGTGTGTGTGTGTGTTTGCGCGTGTATGTGCGTGCGCGTGTGCGTGCGTATGTGTGTGTTTGCGCGTGTATGTGCGTGTGCGTGCGCGCCTGTGTGTGTGTGTGTGTTTGCGCGCGTGTGTGTGTATGGGTGTATGTGTATGGGTTCCCTCGCGCACACAGAAAGTACCAAAATCTCGTAGAGATTCTTAGACTTTCCAGAACTTTGTCTTCAGATAAATCTGTCAGAACAGCTGTGCTGGCACATTCCTGTCAGTGTTTGAAGTACTGCATGAACAGGCACAAACATATCTACCGGCTACATAAATGTAGTCCTATTTTATTGCAGTACAAATTAGATATGCTATTATTTTGGAGTGGCTAAGCCGTTCGTCTGATAAAAACAGATACAGGGAAGACTGTCTTTCCGTACTGGGGCAAGAGTAAAGCAGAACCCGAGTTAAAACCATACACTGCCTTCATAAGGAACACAACATTTATGCCAATACCTAGCGGGAGACAGGATAAGTAAAGATTGGTATACAATACGCAAGACTGCAGCCATATTAGCAAAAGAGAGATAGATGCCGGGAATGATTCAATTATGAAATGTCACTTAGAACAAAGTAGGCCAAACAAAAAACTGAAGACACCTGAACCAACAAGTACACGAAACAGCACATACAACGACACGAATACCTGCAAAGAGACACACATAGAGAAAAACATCTTGCATGTACATACACAAATATATACATATGTAAGGATACATAAATAGATGTGTACACGCCAAAATAGTAAGCGAAATTTATAAAGAAAGACAGGTTGAAGACAAGATAGGATAAGAGATGGAGCCTACATAAAGGTGTGGAATTTATTGAAAACATACGACGATTTCATGTATATGTTCGTTCTGTATCTATCAAAGTGCTGTCTCAGCCATATCTGTACATGTGCCAATCAATTTTTAACCATTAGCACCGCAGCAGCTTCGCTTTATTTTTACACATCTGGTAAAAGCACGTCCTTGTCAACTTCATATAGTTCTTTGTGGCCATGACATGTAGGCGATCAAACAGTCTGAATCCAGCTCTAGACTTGCCATAGCTGATAAGTTCTTAGCCCAAAAGTAGTGATTGTGACGCGACACTTCGAAAGTTCATTGGTTCTCCGAGCTACTCTAACCGAGTTATTTATTCTTGGCGAGTTGTCTCAGATGGCGGACAGAAAGGGCTCATTTTCTATTCTGGACGGACAGAAGAAGGTGGGTCTACGTCTTCGTGGCTGTAGTGCAATGCAAGGCTTTTCAACAGGTTTTCCGCAACGGAAATTACAGTGCCGTTATGCGCGCTGACCAGGTTGATGTTACACAGTCATTTCCCAATAGCACTAGGAAGACTGCTCGAGCCTAGCCCTCTGAGCAGGAAAACCTTCTCCCGGCCACATCCAGCTACCAGAACTGGGACCAGCACATGGACCTGCACTCCTGTAGAAGTACAGGTCCACTAAGAACTAGAGAGACATGAGATCAGGCCTTGGTCAATATGTTGTACCTGATCCTGATGTTACAAATGAGGAAATACGAGATAGAATTACAACAGCAATAGGGCCTTTTGAAGACCTTTTGGCAACTAACTATCAAAAGAAGGAAACTTGTTTGGTACGGTCACATATCGAGATCAAATGGTTTTGCAAATGCAATACTCCACGGAAAGGTGCATGGGGGACGACGAAGAGGCCGTCCCAAAAAGAGATGGGAGGACAACATAAAAGAATGGACCAATCTCCGACCAGAAGAGTCACAGGCAGCGGCCGCTGACAGAGAAGGCTGGCGTGGCGTTGTGAGAATGTCTTCATGTGTGCCTCAACGACAACACCGGTTACGGGATGACCTGACCTGACATGACCCTGATGTTGCTGGTAGCACAGGATGACCTGACCTGACCTGACCTGACCCCGATGTTGCTAGTAGCACAGAATGACCTGACCTGACCTAACCTGGACTGACCTGACCCTGATGTTGCTAGTAGCACAGGATGACCTGACCTGACCTAACCTGCTCTGACCCTGATGTTGCTAGTAGCACAGGATGACCTGACCTGACCTAACCTGATCTGACCTGACCCTGATGTTGCTAGTAGCACAGAATGACCTGACCTGACCTAACCTGACCTGACCTGACCTAACCTGGCCTGACCTGACCCTGATGTTGCTAGTAGCACAAGATGATCAACGATCTGCCGTGCTGTTTAGCCTCGACATGATCTGAACACGTGACAACATCCAGACCAGTGTCCTTGGTAGTGCCAGTATGGCCTGGTAATGGGCAGGTGGTACTGTTACTACTACTATTTCTATTAGTACCACTACTTCTACTAATACTAATACTGCTGTTACTATATTACTACTACCAGCGGTAGTACTAACTACTAGCGGTAGTAGTACTACTGCTACTATTACTACAATTATTATTGCCGTTGCTACTTATGGGGCAACTGTTACTACTACTACTACTACTACTACTACTACTACTACTACTACTACTACTACTACTACTACTACTACTACTACTACTACTATTACTACTACTACTACTACTACTACTACTACTACTACTACTACTACTACTATTACTACTACTACTACTACTACTACTACTACTACTACTACTAATGTTACTATTACTGCTGCTACTATACCTCGAATTCTGCTGATACTCCTACTACTATTACTGGTACTACTGCTACTACTGTTACAATTACTGCTAATACTGATACAACTGCTGTTACTTCTACTGCTGATTGTGCTGATGCTATTACTATTGCTACTACTGCTGCTACTACCGCAACTGCTACTACTACTTATACTATTACTGCTGCTATTGCTACTACTACTACTACTACTGCTACTACTACTACTACTACTACTACTACTACTACTACTACTACTACTGCTACTACTACTACTACTACTACTACTACTACTACTGCTACTACTACTGCTACTACTACTACTACTACTACTACTACTACTACTACTACTACTACTACTACTGCTACTACTACTACTACTACTACTACTACTACTACTACTACTAATACTACTACTTCAGCTACGAAGGGCGCTCAAGTCAAACCGGGACTTTTTTTTGTAAGGAAAAAAATAATAATTTTCAAGTAGCCAAAATTAAATTAATTATTCGACATAATCTCTTGCAACGATTTTGCACGTAACCCACCATTTAAGTAATGCATGAAAAGTTTCAGAGTAGAATGATTTCTCATTATGTCTGAACAAATACAGAACAGTCTGTTTCACTTTGTCATCAGTGCTGAAATGCTCACCTCCCATGAATTCTTTTAGGGGACCAAACAGGTGGAAATCTCTTGGAGTGAAGTCTGGGCTGTAAGGTGGATGGGGCAATACCTCCGCCCCCTCCCCCAGCCGAGTTGATGCGGATGGCGCAAAGCTCAGTGAGCGATATGAGGTCGAGCATGCTTGAACTCTTCTCTGCTGGTCAAAAGCGGAAAGCTGTCTTGGCACCTAACATGCAATAACATTCCAAAATGCAAATATTAATGAATAATAGTGTTTGCCGTACCCAGACAGGTTATGCGTCGATTTTCCAGGATAAGGCGTTCCACAATCTGAATATTCCCATGAATGGCTGTGATGGGTTGAGAGCATCACTCACGGATGTACGGCCTTCTCTTTAACGTTTACACCATTTAAATGTCTTATTGCGACTGAGTGTCTTATCAACGTCTTGTGATTGCATTCTTCTGTAAATTTCCGCAGGTTTCCCGCCTTTTTTTTCACAAGGAACTTCATAACGACATGCTGTTTCCTGCAAGAACTAACAGTGTTGTACGCCATTTTTATTGATCTGTCACGAGACTGGTCCGTGACAAGTGGCACACCTAGCAGTAATAGCACACAAGTGCCCCTAACTTATGACTGTAGTTTCATCGCATTATAATCCATTTATGAAGAACTAGAATAAAAAGTCCCAGTTTGACTTGAATGCCCCTCGTACTAATAGTAGCACTACAAACACTACTAATGCCGGTACTATCCTTACTATTTTCAATGTTTCAATTACTACGAAATAAATTGGAAAGTATGTAATACCGTTTTATAACAGAAGATCGTATTTCAATTAATAGGCATCAATTCTCTTCTCCAGGTTTGTTCATCATCCAGTTTCATATCAGATAGTAATATCAATTCTCTTCTCCAGGTTTGTTCATCATCCAGTTTTAGACTAGATAGTAATATCAATTCTCTTCTCCAGGTTTGTTCATCATCCAGTTTCAGACCAGATAGTAATATCAATTCTCTTCTCTTCAATCGGTTGTTGGTCCGCCAGTTTCACACCAGATAGTAATGATTACACATAGCACCTGATCATTTTCATTTTGAATTTCTGAGAGACTTGTTTGCATTTTAATATTTACTCATGTTGGTGAAAATAGATTTTGTTTTCTTCATTCTCTTCTTGATTTCAATTTCCATCCTCCTTTATTATGTTTTGAAAATATGAGAAGCTCTTTGCATGTATTTAATGTTTTATTGTTTATTTTTATCAGCAGAGTTTAGTTTACTTTTCTAAATATGGTGTTTCGCGTTAATTCTGCGCTGATGTCCAATCCTTGAGCCTGTCTTGTCATCTTTACTTGAAAAACCAATTTCTACAGCGCTTGTTTTCACTCAACCAGCAGAACCGTGTCCTCCGCATATCTGAGATCACTTATTGATACTCCGCCAATAATGAGTCCTGCTGACGTGTCCTCTATCTGTTGAATCATTTGTTCTGTGTAAATGTTAAACAGACAAGGGGACAATACTCGGCCGATCGTATTACCCTTTGTACATGTATACATGTTGAACCAGACAGATCATACAACGACAGTTCACTCCCAGTATAGGGTACTAAGTATGATTGCCTTTTATATCCATTCATGTGTAACCAGTTTTAACGTGCTGGACTATGTCAAATGGCTTTTTGTAGGCTATAAAGCACATGTAAATGCTTGTTTCACTTCTATATCTTTCTGCAAGTGTCCGTATACGGAATATTGCTAATCTTGTTCTGTCGACATGCAAATTATTCAGCCGGAACGTGGTTATCATCTCTACTCAGTAATTCTCTCACCTCTATATTCTTATCAGTATCCTAATGGTGTGGCTCATGAGACTGATTGTTCTAGAATTTGAACTTTCGGCTGCACGAGGTTGTTGAGGTAGTTTCATCAAGACTGAGGTCATCAATTAACTTAACTTAACTTAACGTCTTTATACTGGTTTAGAAGACCCTGCAGAGTCTGTATACAACCAGTTACATTTACATCACCTTGCTCTAAAAACTTTGCGCATCCAGTTTATTCTTAAATGCATTAACTGTCCCTGCCTCCACTACCACCCCTGGCAATGCATTCCAAGCAGACACCACTCTCTGACTAAAAAAATATTTCCTAATATCTAATCTGGACCTGTCTTTAGTCAGCTTGTAGCTATGCCCTCGTGTTATTGTAGGTGGCTGTATTTTAAAGAAACTTGTTATAGTCTAATTTATCCATTCCTTTGATCATCTTATAAACCGTTCGATATATACCTGCCGTATTGCAGAGGTCATCACACAGACCAGTGATTATATTATCTACAGCGAATTACTCCCCTCTCTATCATTTATATACTTATTGTATCGATGCTTGCTGCTCTCTCTTGCTCACATCTTTTATTGCTTTCTTTCCATCTGATCTAAGAGTACTGGAGCCCCCAACCTTATTAAACATTGATGGTTTGTCACCGGTGTATCGTGAAATACTTCACGTCTCCATTTGTGTCCTTATTGTAACTTTCCCCTTGAGTCAGTCCTTTCGTGTTTCAACGAACTTTTATTTCTGCATGAAAAGCTCTCAAAGTGCTTCTTCTCCGTGCATTCTAGTATATTGTATTTTCATTCTATCCACAATTTCTTAGTCTGTCACACATAATCCTTATCACACTGTGCAGTACTATATTTATCGGAGTGGTTTTTTTCCCTCTTTCTTTCTTTCTCTCATTCTACTTAAGATATCTGTCATCTGTACTTGACTCTTCTTAAACTGTTTCATCTGTATAGTTTCGTTTGCTGCTTGGAGGCTTGCTTTTAGTCCGACTTGATGCCTACATTCTCTTCTTAGCGTTTAGCGTTCTCTTTTGTGTTGTTCAATGCTTTCTTAAACCTTTACACACTCTCTCCCACACACACACACACACACACACACACACACACACACACACGCGCGCGCGATGGCTATCATAAATGAATGTCCTACACTATTTTTCTCATCCCATAGTGTCAGGTAACAAAGTGAACATTAACAAGCTACAATAGTGTTCCGCTTGCATGTACGCACTTGAATAATCTTACGACAAATATTGCAGTTACCCAGTGTCTCCACGGTTATTGGGGCCCAGTAAATATGTTAGTTTTTGTTTCATTTGATTGCTTTGTCCATGGCCTACCCTGCTGATTTGATTGCTTTGTCCATAGCCTACGCGCTCCGTCCATGCCCTACGTGCTCTGTCCATGGCCTACCGTGCTGAGTTGATTGCTTTGTCCATGGCCTACGTGCTTTGTGCATACCCTACGCGCTCCGTCCATGGCCTACGTGCTCCGTCCATGACATACGTGCTCTGTGCATGTCCTACGTGCTCTGTCCATGGCCTACCGTGCTGATTTGATTGCTCTGTCCATGGCCTACGTGCTATGTCCATGGCCTACGTGCTGTGTCCATGGCCTACCGTGCTGATTTGATTGCTCCGTGCATTGCCTACGTGCTCTGTCCATGGCCTACGTGCTCTGCCCATGGCCTACGTGCTATGTCCATGGCCTACGTGCTCTGTCCATGGCTACGTGCTCTGTCCATGGCCTACCGTGTTGATTTGGTTGCTCTGTCCATGGCCTACGCGCTTTGTCCATAGCCTACGTCCTCTGTCCATGGTTTACCGTGCTCTGTCCATGGCCGTTTGGCCTACTTTTTTCAAAAGATGATCCACGTGAAAAAATCTCGGAGTCCGTACCGGGATTTGAACCCGCGACCTATAGCACGAGGCGAACACCTTATCTCGAGACCACTGGGTCCCCCCGCATATTTCTCAGAAATACTAACCAATTTAGCATTTGCATTGCCATATTCATGTTCTACACCTTGACTTCTTTATGAAATGGCTACTTTTATCTCAGAGGCATGCCTTTGTTTTCAGGATCATGAATTATATTTCAGAGTCCAGACTTGTATCACCATTTGTTGTCCAGTGTTATCATCTGATCTGTCAACATATATCATTAGGCACCGTGGAAAGATCATTTCTGTTTGATGTGCTATTTTTGTGGTCAATGCTACTTTCAATTCATGCCACTTTAGTGATTCAGTAACACAACCATCCATTGGTTTCTTGATCTTTCTCTTTCTCTGATGCCCTACTGTCACGTGTTAAAGGGTCGCGTGACGGGTATGCTTGCAGCTTTACTTGCCAGATGAATACTAATTGAATTATATCAAATTGTGCCACACTTAACATCGACCCCTCTTTCTGTGGGATTTATTCATGTTCTACTCCCCCTAGCATACAGTCAGCATATATGTAGCTCACTTTTTACTCATCCAAAACACCAGATCAGATTCTAGTTATATACACGCTCCAGTCGATCCAGTTATAAATGGGTACTTGGCGTACTGTTAGGTAAGAAAGGCAGCAGGTTATGGAACTGGCCACCTCATACATTAAAAAGATGAGCTTAGTATGAGTACAATGAATACTTCAAAATATCATCCTTGACAACAGTGTTTGCTTTGGGACTAATTTTAGAATTTTGTTTCTCTGCAAATCACCTTGGCCACTTTTAGCATTCCGTGTTATCTTCCAGTGACCTTGTCCACTTTTAGCATTCCGTGTTCTCTTCCAGTGACCTTGGCCACTCTTAGCGTTCCGTGTTCTCTTGTAATGACCTTGTCCACGTTTAGCATTCCGTGTTCTCTTCTAGTGACCTTGGCCACTCTTAGCATTCCATGTTATTTTCTAGTGACCTTGACCACTCTTAGCATTCCGTGTTCCCTTCCAGTTAATCTGACAACTTTTAACATTCCGTGTTCTCTTCCGGTGACCTTGGCCACTTTTAGCATTCAGTGTTCTCTTGTAATGACTTTGGCCACTTTTAGCGTTCCGTGTTCTCCTTTAGTGACCTTGGCCACTTTTAGCAGACATCTTAGTCATTTGGCATGTTTGATCTTTGGTTCTTGTACCTCAGGTAGGGTCCATGTTTGACACTGATAAAAGGGATTTGGTATGAGTTCACAGTTGAACAGAATCCTTTCTGTCTCCATTGTGATGTTCAAGTGTTTCAGTAATGCTAGTAGCTGATACAGCGCTCCATTTGATGTATCAGTTTCTGGTTTTATCTTATCATCAATTCTACTGTCGACATCGGACATCTTTCATAGTGTCGTCTGTGGACATATTTCTTAGTGTCGTCTGTGGACATCTTTCTTAGTGTCGTCTGTGGACATCTTTCATAGTGTCGTATGTGAACATCTTTCTTAGTGTCGTCTGTGGACATTTACCTCACATATTTGAATTATCTGAAATTATGACGTTTCTGTCTGATCACACAATGCATTCGTATGCAACTGAGAAGAGAGCTACAACAACACAAGACAGTACACGCCGTCTGATTGCCTGTTTGTGAGAAACTAGCCTAGCGTATAATGTATGTCTCAATTCAATTGTATTCTGTTGGTTAGGTACACTGCCAGATAGATTGGACTGAAACTAACTCTGACAGCAGTTCTGTCGATTATCAGTGACTATACCAGAATTATTTTGCGCCAGTGAAATGTAACTTCAAAAACCAATACCAACCAGTTCCGATAAATAATAATTTCAGCGAGGAAAATGTTTATGACAATAGGTAGAATTTAACAAACATTTGACCGAAGTTTAACATGTCACAGTGTACGCTTTCTTTGTCATTTGGATGTTTTTTCTCTCTACATGGTCGCCAGCGTAAATACAGTGGTCATCTCTGTGTACGTGTCTGTACCTACAACGGGTTTTCTCAGCACAAATTATGTATGGACGTGTGTGTGTGTGAGTGTGTGTGGGTGTGTGTGGGTGTGTTTATATTATATTATTTATTATTTATGGACCAGTCAGCTGAGTGATAAATGTTTCCTTACACCAACGACAATAACTCTTCCTCTCTCTTGGTAATGTTTGGCAACCCGGAAGCTTCAGCCCCCGTGCCATGAATGATCAAGGGAAGGCTGCATAGATGGCGGCGGACATGCGCAACTACAATATTGCTTTTCTAGGGTTGGCAGAGACTCGATGGACAGAAATTGAAAGGATGAGATTGAACACAGGGAAAGTGCAGCTGGGGGCAAGCTGACATAGTCCCGCCATAGGGAAGATGTGCCCCTCGTGCTCAAGTGTACAAGCCACTTCTAGAAAGGGAGGCAGTTGATTGCTACGTTTATAACTGTCAGAAAAATGATACATACAAACATGATCCAATGATGTGCACCAACCAATGACAAAGAAGATTCGATGAAATAATGATTAAACTCATAACTTCAATATGGCATTCAAAAATGACGAACAAAAAACATAACGATTTAAATCAGTGAAATATTTGCTAATGTTTTGGAAATGATGACATTGACTTTGAGGAGATGATCGGCATACGTGAGATGGGGACGAATAATGATCATGATGAATTACTAATTGACTTCTGTGCTTCCAATCAAGAGGTGATCGAATGTAGCATGTTTCCACATAAAAGAATCCACAAGACAACATGGCTATCACAAGATCCCAGGGTAGAAAACTAAATTGACTATATATGTATAAATAAGAAGTGCAAATCATCGTTACAAGATGTAACATCTTCTGGTAGCCAGAATAAAGATGAAACTAAAACCATGTACAACAATTAATAGACCACATACAACAGTTCAATGTGATATTCCTCATACAGAAAGTAATTCCAGTTCAATTTTAAATCTCTGTAGGAAATAGGTATGACGTGCTAAAACTGCTGAAAGACGTAGACGTCACGGAAGAGCAATGCCAATAGAGAACAATACGTATGAAACAAAACCTGTATTGAGATCATGGATAAAAATGAAATCTAACGCAACATATGAATATCAGCAGATACTGGGACGAAACTAAAGGTAAGAACAAGAAAGAAAGCAAACATAAACCGCAGCTAAACCAGATGTAACAACCATGGCGTGAGAAATATGTGCTGCAGCTAATAAAGAGTCTAAGATGTCCACGAGAAAGGACAACATAAACTTTATCAATGAATTGGCAACAGAAGTGGCAGAAACTACCACAAAAGGAAATATGAATGATCTGTACAACAGCACGATGACACTCACAGAAATATCAGCAAGTAAATGAATGTATAATAGATACATTCAGGACATTTCCTTGGCACAGCAGAGAAATGCAAATGAAGAGTTTTCAGAACATTTTTACTAACTGTTAAATAGACCAGTTCTACAAGATTAATCACACAATCAATCAGCGGAATCGGAAATGCAAGTAAATCGCGCGTAGCCGACTAGAAAAGAAATCTAGAAAGCCATTTTACTTCTGTCAGATGGTAGATCAGCTGGCCCATGTGGCTTTTCAGCAGAAGCAATCAAAACAGACAAGAACATAGAGTTTAGGATGGAGAAGAAATCCCAGCAGACTGGATAAGAAGGCTATGTAGTCAAATTACTGAAGAAGGTGGATCTGCATCAGTGCACCAATTATAGAGACAAAACGTTATTACAGGTGTCTGAGAAGGCATGATCATATTAGATAGATTGAAACAGGCTACCAACAAACTGAGGGACGAGCAGATGGGTTTTTGCAAAACAGACTATGTAAATCAGATAGCTACATCGCAAATAATTGTTGAACAAAGTGTAGAATGGAGCGCGTCACATTATATCGGATTTGTGTATTATAAGACGGCATTAGATAGTTTAGACAGGGAATTAGTCCAGAAATCAGTGTCCACTATTGAGTGTCCCTGAAGTTCACTAATTATTAAGAAAGCAGGACAACAGGAAGTGTAGAGTTCTAGATGATGGAGAGCTTTCAGAGTCCTTTGAGATAAGAACTAGAATGAGACTGAGATGTCTCTTATCACGATTCCTCTTTCTGTTACCATTGATTGGATTATGAAGAACACGACTTCCAAAATGGAATTCAGTGGTTTTGTCGAAACGAGGTTAACGATTGACACTCTGTTGGTGACCTGGCTCACAACCACAACCTGACAGACAATAACATGCGTGTACTTGACGAGAGGTCACAGAAGTTGGGACTGAGAATACACAAAGAGAGAAACACAGATTATGACAAAGAAAGCGCCTAACGACATGTTACTACACAAGGTAGAATCGTCCATATATCTTGGTAAAAATATAGGTCTATTATTGCTTTTGCGCATTTGTGCACTTACAAAGAAATTTATGTTTTTTGCATCGATTTTGAAACACCTTAAATTGTCTCTTTCATCAAAAGGAGGCTGATATATAGACTATTTATTCTTACATTGTGTTACCAATGTCACTTTTGTTTCTTACTAGCATCCCATAATAGTAAGATCCAGAGCTGTAAGATGTGCTGTGTGAGGAGAGCAGCCGGAAAGACAATCCGTGACTGAATCGGCAACACCACGCGGAGGCAGACAGTGGGGACAAACCCAGTTAGTGTCTACATTGACTCTCGACAAGTTAAGTGGTTTGGTCATTTAGTCAGAATGCATTATTACCACCCTGCAGGGAGAGCATATCATATGCAGGTCTCTGGTCCACGAGCAAGAGGAAGACCACGACGTCGATGGATCGAGGGTGCTCTGACACTAGCGGGAAGTTACACCTAACGATAGCACAATCCTCCCACTTGGCGATAACGAGAAATCTTTTTTGCGACGCAGTATGGCATGAGCAGTAGGACAGAAGCAGAAGAAAGAAGACAAAGAAATTAATTCCAAGACGAAAAATACAGAGCTTCAACTCCGATATCGTCCATTTTATTGTATGGCTCTGTGACGTGGGCAACAAAGAAAAGTACAAATATAAAGGTCCAAGCCTTCATCAATGGATGCCTGCATCGAATAGAGTGAATAATAGGTTAAAGTCATTAATATAAAACTGGTGTAATGAACTTGACAAATGTCGGCGTGACTAGGCGTAGAGAGAAAACGTTGCCGATGAATAGGACACACTACGCAAATCAGCTGATAGCATTACAAGGCAGTCATTGTTCTGGAATCCTCAGAGCAGGAGAAGTAGGGCAGAACTAAACACTCAAGAAGTCAGGTCTGGTCAGGTCATCCCGTAACCGATGAGGTCGTTGGGGCACACATAAAGACATCCCCACAACTCCACGCCATCCCTCTCTGTCAGAAGCCGCTGCCTGTGACTCTTCTGGTCGGAGACTGGTCAATTCTTTTATGTTGTCTTCCCATCTCTTTTTGGACCGGCCTCTTCGTCGTCTGCCATGCACCTTCCCGTGGAGGATTGTATTTGCAAGACCATTTGATCTCGATATGTGACCGTACCAAGTGAGTTTCCTTCATTTGACAGTTGCCAAGAGATCTTCGAAAGGCCCTATTGCCGTCGTAATTCTATTTCGGATTTCCTCGTTTGTAACTCGATCTTTGTACGTGACGTTTAAAAGTCTTCGGAAACATCTCATCTCCAAGGCCTGTATTCTTCGTTGAAGGTCAGCTGTAACTGTCCATGTCTCACACGCATAGAGAAATATTGACAGGACCAATGTACCCATTAATCTGATTTTCGTGCGTAGTGCTAACCGTTTATCTTGCCAGATTTTGTTAAGCCGTGCAAGCGCCGCTATTGTCTGTGCTAATCTGGCGAATACTTCACATTTTGATCCTTCATCACTGACAATCGACCCAAGATATTTAAAACGGTCAACTACTTCGAGTTCTTGACCGGATGCTTTTATCTTGCTGCTGAAGCCCGTAGCGTTGTTTGTCATTAGTTTTGTCTTTCCAGCGTTTATCTCCATACCATAGTCAAGAGCTGTTTCATCGAGCCTTCTGACCCATTCCTGGAGTTCTGCTTCTGAACCCACCAACCCGTCGATATCATCTGCAAAACGAAGGTTAGTAATCGTTCAGCCCCTTATCTTGACAGTACCAACGTGACCTCCAAGTGCCTCACTCATAATTCCTTCAAGGAATATATTGAAAAGAGTTGGAGAGAGTGTACACCCCTGTCTCACACCAACTGATGTACGAAACCAGTATCCTCGCCTCCCATTCACAAGAACTGCACTAGACGCCTTGTTATACAGGTGTTCAAGGACCGTTATAATATTTCCGTTGATATTATAAATCCTCATGGTTGCCCAAAGCGCTTTATGCCATACCCTATCAAACGCCTTCTTAAAATCCACAAACACATGATACAGTGTTTGCTGCTGTACTAGCTATTTCTCGCTTAGCAGCCTTAAATTAAATATCTGTTCTGTAGTGCTTCTTCCCTGTCTGAACCCTGCTTGCTCTCTGCTTTGGGTTTCAATCGGTCGAGGATTAATTTAAGCATGACCTTGCTAGGGTGGCTAATGAGGCTTATTGTTCTGTAATTTTGGCACAGCTTTAGGTTTCCAGACTTATGTCGCGGTATAACTATAGATTTCGTCCATAAGTCCGGCCAGTTTCCTGTCGCCCATATTTTGTTACAGATGTGTGTCAGGCCTTCCACCACTACCTCTCCACCTGCTTGTAAGAGCTCTGCTGGTATATTGTCCACGCCGGCCGCCTTCCCTCTTCTCAATGTCTTTACCGCTGCAGCTACCTCTTCCTTCGTTATTAAGAAGAAATGGTGTCAATCCAAATCTTTGAACAGCAGGAAGTATGTGATGGAGGGTGAGTGGGCTGGGAGTGGGTGGGCTGGGAGTGAGTGGGCTGGGAGTGAGTGGGCTGAGAGTGGGTGGGCTGGGAGTGAGTGGGCTGGGAGTGAGTGGGCTGAGAGTGGGTGGGCTGGGAGTGAGTGGGCTGGGAGTGGGTGGAATTAGAGTGAGTGGGCTGGGAGTGGGTGGGCTGGGAGTGGGTGGGCTGGGAGTGAGTGGGCTGGTGTGGGTGGGCTGGGAGTTGGCTGAGAGTTGGCTGTGAGTGGGGTGAGAGTGGGGTGGAAGTAGGATGGGAGTGGGCTGAGAGTGGGTGGGCTGGGAGTGAGTGGGCTGGGAGTGAGTGGGCTGGGAGTGAGTGGGCTGGGAGTGAGTGGGTTGGGAGTGAGTGGGCTGGGAGTGAGTGGGCTGGGAGTGGGTGGGCTGGGAGTGAGTGGACTGGGAGTGAGTGGGCTGGGAGTGGGTGGGCTGAGAGTGAGTGGGCTGGGAGTGGGTGGGCTGGGAGTGGGCTGAGAGTGGGTGGGCTGGGAGTGGGTGGGCTGGGTGTGGGTGGACTGGGAGTGGGCTGAGAGTGGGCTGGGAGTGGGCTGAGAGTAGAAATGATGGTGCCTGACACGAAGACTTGAGGAGTATGTGTTAAGAACTTTGACGGCTTTAGATATATGTGTGTGTGTGTGTGTGTGTGTGTAAAAGTGCGGTAAAAACTGACGGGGACTAAATTAGTATGAGCCTCCGTAGGGAGGCGACCCAGGATAGGGGTACAAAGTAGTATGAGCCTCCGTAGAGAGACGCGCAATCAAAAAGTCTAGAGTAGATGGAATACCAATTATCAGAAGATTATATTTGCCAGGCGTGTCATAAAATTGTCCGTGATCGGTTTGGCTTGATCTGTGACAAGCGCGCCCACAGACTTAAGGATGTAGTAGTATGACACGAGATAATGTTGACGATCCTCATAGATGTCGATTGACAAATTGTGTATAGAGGTGTTACAGGGAAAGATCGCAAGCTTCTCGGAGCAATGCTGCTGGGGCTGTCTCCAGAATCGACACCCTCCAGTAGATTCAGTTAGGTACCTGGTTTACTGCAGGGAAGGGGGGGGGGGATATATACCGTCCTCTGTCTCTTTCAGTTTTCCCCTCTTCACATTGTCATGTCATCCCTCCCCTTATAGCTACTATGGCCAGTCATGACGAAAAGAGGCTACTATAGCCAGTCATGACGAAAAGAGGCTACTATAGTCAGTCATGACGAAAAGAGGCTACTATAGTCAGTCATGACGAAAAGAGGCTACTATAGCCAGTCATGACTGAAAGAGGCTACTATAGTCAGTCATGACTGAAAGGGGCTACTATAGTCAGTCATGACGGAAAGGGGCTAACAGAAGCTGGTCACATCGTGTGGTGGTAGTCCGCTCCCAGTAAGCCGGTCAGATTGTGTGGTGGTAGTCCGCTCCCAGTAAACCGGTCACATCGTGTGGTGGTGGTCTGCTCCCAGTAAGCCGGTCACATCGTGTGGTGGTAGTCCGCTCCCAGCAGAGGTTGAAAAGTATTCTTTTGTTAATGTTTTTTGTTTTGTTTACCTATGTTTTTTAAACATGTAACTAGTCTCTCTCTCGCTCTGTCCTTCCCTCTCTCTCTCTCTTTCTCTCTCTCGCTCTCTCCTTCCCTCACTCTCTTTCTTCTCTTTCTCTCTCTCTGCCTCTCTCTGTCTCTCTCGCTGTCTCTCTCCCTCCCTCTCTCTCTCTTTCTCTCTCTCGCTCTCTCCTTCCCTCACTCTCTCTTTCTCTATCTCGCTCTCTCCTTCCCTCTCTCTCTTTCTTCTCTTTCTCTCTCTCTTTCTCTCTCTGCCTCTCTCTGTCTCTCTCGCTGTCTCTCTCCCTCCCTCTCTCTCTCTAGTATATATTATAATCTCGTGACTAGAATTGACGGAGCATAGGCCCACCACTACATTAGGATTTGCACGTTTCAGCATATAATGAATCATGCACCATTTGGTCTTTAGTGTGGTTTTAATGGAATTGTTTAGTCGGCAGTGTCCATGGACCAACGGAAATATTGATTATACTTTGTTTTGATCACATATTGGGATTCCTCTGGTCAGTGTCAGCTCTGAGTTGACTGCTGAATATCAGCCGACGCGGACGACACCATGAAAGATGACGCTGCACAGTTGGGGCAGTCAATGTGAAGATTGAATCCACCTTCCTCGCTCCACCAGTCGTCTACACAGTCTGGCATTGGATCCAGATACAGCATATGGTGGCCAATCATATAAAACGTCCAACATTGACTAATCCATTTGGTTGCTTACAACCATTGTAAATAGGTGTGTCTATAACCACTATAAATAGTCTTTTCTATACCCATTATAAATATTCTTGTCTATAGTCACTGTAAATAATTTAGTTTATAGTCAATTTAAATATTCGTGTCTATATCCACTGCAAATAATCGTGTCTATATCCACAGTAAATAGTCTTGTCTATATCCACTGTAAATAATTTGTCTATATCCACTGTAAATAATCTTGTCTATATCCACTGTAAATAGTCTTGCTGATCGTGTTGCTATCCAGATCAGTAGGTACCTGATGGAATGGTGATCCAATCTGATTTGGTTTTCAGTGAAGCCCGAATCAATAGGATATCTAATATGATTGTACATGTTTGACAGTTATAATAGAATATTACTGCTGCTGCGTTAGATGATGATGATGATGATGATGCCGCTGCTTCTGCTACTGCTGTTATTACTTCTACTACTGCCACCGCAATAACATTGATAACTACGTCTAAGAATACTAATGCCACTACTACCATCGCTATAACTACTACTACATCTACTGCTTACGACCATCATACTTCCGACCACAACGATTGGTCTCAATACATAAGTCAATATGTTCTATTCTCCCATAGGCTGTGAAGGGAGACGAGAGACTAGAGCCACCGCAAACATCCAAGCATGTATTGACAACCTCAGAATGTAAAACTAATCACAACAAAACCATCTCTGTAGGAGCACACGTACGCAATTAGATTCTAGTTGTACGTACGAGTTCCACTTCAGTGGCTTCCCTTGTTTCACACGAGACACAAGATGAGATACCTGTTATCCTACCAGCAGAATCTATCTTCCTCGTACACATCTCTGGGCAAGTCACATGTCATTGTCTTCTCTCGTTCTCTCACGCCACCCTATCCATCCCTGGATTTGAATTCTTCAATTAATTTTCCAATAAGCCCCTTGCTGAGCTAAACAAGTTTCATTGAAATTATTAATTGAATTTTGCAGTAGCTATGTTTTTCCCAGAGTATTTTTTTTTAAATTCTGGCCATGTTGTATAAAAGGAAAAAGCCAATATTGTTTGGACACTAGTTGGTCCGAAGCTTCTGAGAAAGGTCTTTCTTATCATTTGAGTATTTGTTTGATTGTTGTGCTATAATTTATTTAAAATGTTTTATTTATTTTATTATTAGATGCAGGTAGTCTGAGATACATGTAGTCTGAGACGAAGGTACTCTGAGATGAAGGTAGTCTTATATACAGGTAATCCGAGATTCACATAGTCTGAGATATATGTAATCTGAGGTGAAGGTAGTCTGAGAATCAGGTAATCTGAGATGAAGGTAGTGTAAGATACATCTAATCTGAGATGCATGTAGTCTGAGATACAGGTAGTGTAAGATTAAGGTAGTCTGAGATAATGCTTCTAGTGGTAAAGGTACAGGATTTGCTTCCTGACAGCGACGCACACAAGAGCATCCAGCTGCAAATTTATTCCTGGATTCCTGGCTAAAAATACCTAAAAAAAATACAGCGAAATCGTCTAGCTAAACATCTTAGAATGAAGTCTCTAACTAGAGGTCATAAGGGGTCAGCGTCGGATGCCAGAGCACCTGTAATTTACATTGACTCCAATAATTTCTCGTGGCAGCATGGCTGCAGAGTTTGAGAAATGTGACGTGCGTCAAACAGAAAGGAACAGGTACCTGAAAGGATGCAACAGTAGTGTGTACAAGCAGGGAGCTACAGGAATCACCAATATCCATACTATCTGTAATTGCCTGTGTGTTTGCCGCGAATTCAGTGATTTCCATTGATAGTGGCACAACACCGTACAGCTGGGGGTCTTCACGTGGAGCGTGTCCGTGAATAGATTTCAAGGTGTCCGTGAACAGATTGAATAGATTTCAAGGTGTCCGTGAACAGATTGAATAGATTTCAAGGTGTTCGTGAACAGATTGAATAGATTTCAAGGTGTCCGTGAACAGATTGAATAGATTTCAAGGTGTCCATGAACAGATTGAATTGATTTCAAGGTGTCCGTGAACAGATTGAATAGATTTCAAGGTGTCCGTGAACAGATTGAATAGATTTCAAGGTGTCCGTGAACAGATTGAATAGATTTTAAGGTGTCCGTGAACAGATTGAATAGATTTTAAGGTGTCCGTGAACAAGGTGTCCGTAATAGACTTCAAAGCGACTATTTATATTTTTTTCCTGTTTGCTTCTCCTGTGGAAGCATATGGCTGTGAATCATGCACGATTACCAAAACTTCTAGACAAAGAACCGAATTCTTCGAGTCAAAATGTTCCAGAAAGATCCCCAGAATAAACGGAGAAAAGACAAATCAAGACATTGAGTAAGAGTTGAACAAAGAGGAGAACTGGTTTAACAATTCCATTTCGTAGATACTTTGGTCACATCAAGAGATACAACGGTGAAGGAAGGTATGGTACCAGGAATGGGTAGACTATGACGACGATGACACAAATATAGCCAGGAATGCCTGAGTATGACTGTGGCGGAGGCTGGAGTTCTGGCAAGGGAAAGCGTTTCTTTCAGACAGACTGTTATGGGAGCGACGTTCTATAAAGAACATGCTACATGATGATAAATATGCTAAAGTGTACACGTAGTACCCATACTGAGAGGAGTATGTCAAATGGACCTCATCTCACCGAGCCGTTTTTCTCATGCCTAGAATCCATCATCAGCCAGCGCGTCTGGGATACCTTTGACATCAACATAAATGGCAGGCTGCTAAATCACTTTCGCTTTGCAGATGATATAGTACTCAGCACGGTCAACCACAGACAGATAATCTAGTACTCAGCACGGAGTCAACCACAGACAGATAATCTAGTACTCAGCACGGTGTCAGCCACAGACGTCAATGAAATGCTAGCAGTGCTCCACCGAGACTGAAAGAAATCGGGACTCGAAATAAACACGCCCAAGACGAAAGTCAAGCGCAATTTATTCGCTTCCCGCGACCCAGTCTTCCTAGATGGAGAGAGACTCGACGACGTACACGAGTACATCTACCTTGGACGTCTGCTCAACATACATAACTACGTAAGCCCAGAGTTGATAAGACGGTGTCTAGTACATCTACCTTGGACACCTGCTCAACATACAGAACGGCTTCAGCCCAGAGTAGACAAGATTTCGTCTGGTACACCTACCTTGGACGTCTGCTCAACATGGAGAACGACTTGAACCCAGAGTTGATAAGACGGTGTCTAGTACATCTACATTGGACGCCTGCTCAACATGCAGATCGACTTGAGTCCAGAGTTGATAAGACGGTGTTGCTCGGGTTGGAAGGCTTTCTCTTCGATATAGCCGGTACCGAATAACATCCACGACCAGAGCCTGTGCACTTCTCTATTCGACTCCACAGTGATACCTGCAATATACTATGCGACGGAAACATGGACTCTCGCGAAGGAGATGAAGTCCAAACTCAGAGTGACCCAAGTCTCACGTTTTATTGCCAGCACACAAAATGTCTTCACAACTCGGACATACGTTAATTGTCGCTGGTGGAAGATGCAGTTATTTATGCAGTCAAGATGTAACATCACTGGGGGGAGGGGGGGGGGGGCACTTACTGCGAAGAACGGCCGATCGTTGGAGCGCAAAGACAGGAATTTGGTACCCTAGAGACAAGAAACGACTACCAACAGTTTGGACGGACTCACTTGCATCCAGCAACAATATTCTCGATGCCACAGTTGGGCGACTCATTATCCACTGGTCCACCGTGGCCCAAGACAGAGACCGCTGAAAGAGAAGTTGGGGCCCGCAACGGTGTAACCGCCGCTGAAGAACGGGTCATCCAGAAATCCAGCAAGTGTAATTGGACAGATTTATAGATGGCAGTGGATAGATTTGAAGGGGGACAGATTTATAGACGGCAGTGGATAGATTTGAAGGTGGACAGATTTATAGATGGCAGTGGATAGATTTAGATTTGAAGGGGGACAGATTTATAGATGGCAGTGGATAGATTTGTAGGTGGACAGATTTATAGATGGCAGTGGATATATTTGAAGGTGGACATATTTATAGATGGCAGTGGATAGATTTGAAGGTGGACAGATTTATAGATGGCAGTGCATAGATTTGAAGGTGGACAGATTTATAGATGGCAGTTGATAGATTTGAAAGTGGACAGATTTATAGAGGGCAGTGGATAGATTTGACGGTGGACAGATTTATAGATGACAGTGGAAAGATTTGAAAGTGGACAGATTTATAGATGGCAGTGCATAGATTTAAAGGGGGACAGATTTATATATGGCAGTGGATATATTTGAAGGTGGACAGATTTATAGATGGCAGTGGATAGATTTGAAGGTGGACAGATTTATAGATGGCAATGGATAGATTTGAAGGTGGACAGATTTATATATGGCAGTTGATAGATTTGAAGGTGGACAGATTTATATATGGCAGTGGATAGATTTGAAGGTGGACAGATCTATAGATGGCAGTGGATAGATTTGAAGGTGGACAGATTTATAGATGGCAGTGGATAGATTTGAAGGTGGACAGATTTATAGATGGCAGTGGATAGATTTGAAGGTGGACATATTTATAGATGGCAGTGGATAGATTTGAAGGTGGACAGATTTATAGATGACAGTGGATATATTTGAAGGTGGACAGATTTATAGATGGCAGTGGATAGATTTGAAGGTGGCCAGATTTATATATGGCAGTGGATAAATTTGAAGGTGGACAGATTTATAGATGGCAGTTGATAGATTTGAAGGTGGACATATTTATAAATGGCAGTGGATAGATTTGAAGGTGGACAGATTTATAGATGGCAGTGTATAGATTTGAAGGTGGACAGATTTATATATGGCAGTGGATAGATTTGAAGGTGGACAGATTTATAGATGGCAGTGGATAGATTTGAAGGTGCACAGATTTATAGATGGCAGTGGATAGATTTGAAGGTGGACAGATTTATAGATGGCAATGGATAGATTTGAAGGTGGGCAGATTTATAGATGGCAATGGATAGATTTGAAGTTAGGCAGATTTATATGTGGCAATGGATAGATTTGAAGGGGGGCAGATTTATAGATGGCAGTGGATAGATTTGAAGGTAGGCGTCAATAGACTTCAAGGAGCCCGTGAACTTGGATGGGGCATACATTGAATGTTACTTTCCACAAATCTCTAAATTAAGTTCAGAACATTCTTCCCTGTGAATTCAGATGGGCGGACAGCATAATAGAAATACTTCCTCGGCGCGATTAACGACATAAATTCACTGGAGTCTCATTAAGTAAGTGAACGCAGACAACCAACAATAGCAGGATTAACGGGTCATGTGACTTTGTGGCCAATAGAAAACGTGATAACTTTGCACTAAGTAAGATGGCATCCTGTGTAACATGTACTTTGCCCATTGTTATATTGGCCGTATTTCTAAACATTCAGTTCAGAAACGATTTATTAGATTCACCAGACTGGCTAAGCCGTCCAAGACACTCAGAGAATGTTAGAGGAACACACAGACTAACGGAAGGACGCACAGACTTCATTAGACTGACAGATGGATGGACAGACTCCGTTAGACTGACATACGGATGCACAAACTTTGTTAAACTGACAGAAGGATGCACAGGATCCATTAGACTGACAGAGCGGTACATAGATTTTATTAGTCTGACAGAGCGGTACATAGATTTTATTCGTCTGACAGAGCGGTACATAGATTTTATTCGTCTGACAGAGCGGTACATAGATGTTATTCGTCTGACAGAGCGGTACATAGATTTTATTCGTCTGACAGAGCGGTACATAGATTTTTTTAGACTGACAGAGCAGTACATAGATATTATGAGGTAAACAGAGCGGTACATAGATTTAGTTAGGCCGACAAAGCGGTACATATATTTTTTTAGACTGACAGAGCGGTACATATAATCTATGAGATAAACAGAGCGGAACATAGATTTTATGAGGCAAACAGAGCGATAAATAGATATCATGAGGTAAACAGAGCGTTACAAAGATAGTATGAGGTAAACAGAGCAGTACATAGATTTTTTTAGACTGACAGAGCGGTACATAGATATTATGAGGTAAACAAAGCAATACATAGATTTAATTAGGCCGACAGAGCGGTACATAGATTTTATTACTCTGACAAACTTGACATAAGCTTTGCATAAATGACAAAAGATTATGTCTGCTTCCCTAGACAAGCAGAGAAGTCCTCAGACTTCAGTAGACAGCCTGAGGTGTCCTTAGACTAGAACAAAACTGCCGAAAGCTTATTTTGGTCTCTTTCTTCTTCCTCTTGTTCTGACCACGATGCTATTCACTCTGTTATTCCGCTGCTGTAATTGGACTTTTATTCCTAGAGCCTTCTTTCTTTCAGACAGGCAGTTATTATAGCCATTGTTGTGGCGGCCATGTTGCCATAGATAGGTACATGTCTGTGTTCATTTTTACACAAGTAATTTGTTAGTCATTTTTATTTGTGCTTATCTATGTCCGTGATGAAGACCTTTTGTCCTAACACAGGATTTTTGTTCAGTTTTCTTCCCACGCTATTTCTGAGACACGTTTTTCCATTTCAAAATATGCTTGTTACTCTAAACAGGGCATACGACTTGTACGAGTTGTCATATGTTGGAGAGTGTTCTACTCTTGAGGGCTCAGTCCCAGCTGCTAGTCGCCCTTTGCTAGTGTTCCCAATTTCGTGTCTGTCAGATACAGAGCACGCCCTATCCCTAATAACATGCCCCAAGGCGCTCGCAGTTTCCACCAGTGCCGAAGGAATCACTTAGGGTTACCGGGTGCACAGATGGAAAAGGGGGACAATATATTGCGAAATCAATTGATATACCACATATAGCTTCCTGTATAAACTGTTCTTAGCCATGAAAACATGAAAATGATCTTATTACAAAGCGATGATACATCCTATTTAAGCAGACTTTTCAGAGATGCATATTTGGAACAAAAGATTTCGTTTCTTAAAAGAAAACTACCCAACTAATGCGTGTCATTTTCTAAATAGTGTTTTGGGTTAGTATTAGGACCTTCACTGAGTCCACATTGTATGTTAGCGCATGTATACCTTCAACAGACTCCACATTGTATTGCGTGAGTATTAGGACCTTCACTGATCTGATTCCACATTGTACTATGTGAGTATTAGGACCTTCACTGATTGCACATTGTATTACGTGAGTATTGGGACCTTCACTGATTCCACATTGTACTGTGTGAGTATTACAACCTCCACACACTCCACATCCAGTCCATCCCGCCCCTTGGTACACAGACCAGCTACCCTTAACTTGAACCCAGACACACAACTTATACGGCTTCAGTTTTCACTGTGTACATACAAAATTGTACATACTCATGATAACTGGCTCTCTCACCTACTTTCATGGAATCCACAACATGTTTCAGGCTCTTTTCAAATCCACATGTTTCAGGCTCTTTTCAAATCCACATGTTTCAGGCTCTTTTCAAATCCACATGTTGTAGGCTCTTGTCAATGATGTGGGACGGACAACGAATTCCAATAAGACTTTCGTGCATAAGATTGTCATGTCCATATCACGGTCGGGATCTGATAAACCCATCCAAAATTAACATTTGTGCTATCTCCTACAAAATCTTAACGTAGATTCTGATTGGATGACCTACTTACCAATAGCAAATGTTTCGTGTCAGATCAGTTTCGTTTGTTGTCAGTTGTTCAAGTTCTTCCTCTTCGCTCCCCCTCTCTTCGTTCAAGTTCTTCTTCTTCGCTCCCCCTCTCTTCGTTCAAGTTCTCCCTCTTCGCTCCCCCTCTCTTCGTTCAAGTTCTCCCTCTTCGCTCCCCCTCTCTTCGTTCAAGTTCTTCCTCTTCGCTCACCCCCCCCCCTTTGTTCAAGTTTTCCATCCCCCTCCCCTCCCCCCCCCTTTCATCTCTTCCCTTCCCGGTCTAACGTGTATTCCTCACAAATTCCAGTTCTCTTTACTTTTCTCGTATTCTACCTGTTTCTGTATTCTACCTGTTTCTGTATTCTACCCTATTATCTACCTTATCATCTGACAGATTAAACTTACTGCAGCCAAATTCATGTCATCATCATAGGTGTGCAGGACGTCGCTCTCACAACCACCAATCTGTAAGACTCGATCTCTGACCAGCTCACCGATCTGTAAGACTCGATCTCTGACCAGCTCACGGATCTGTAAGATTCGATCTCTGACCAGCTCACAGATCTGTAAGACTCGATCTCTGACCAGCTCTCCGTCTCTGTAAGACTCGATCTCTGACCAGCACACCGATCTGTAAGACGCGATCTCTGACCAGCTCTCCGTCTCTGTAAGACTCGATCTCTGACCAGCACACCGATCTCTAAGACTCGATCTCTGACCAGCTCACCGATCTGTAAGACTCGATCTCTGACCAGCTCACGGATCTGTAAGACTCGATCTCTGACCAGCTCTCCGTCTCTGTAAGACTAGATCTCTGACCAGCACACCGATCTGTAAGACGCGATCTCTGACCAGCTCTCCGTCTCTGTAAGACTCGATCTCTGACCAGCACACCGATCTCTAAGACTCGATCTCTGACCAGCTCACCGATCTGTAAGACTCGATCTCTGACCAGCTCACGGATCTGTAAGACTCGATCTCTGACCAGCTCTCCGTCTCTGTAAGACTAGATCTCTGACCAGCACACCGATCTGTAAGACTCGATCTCTGACCAGCTCACCAATCTGTAAGACTCGATCTCTGACCAGCTCTCCGTCTCTGTAAGACTCGATCTCTGACCAGCCCACCGATCTGTAAGACTCGATCTCTGACCAGCTCACCGATCTGTAAGACTCGATCTCTGACCAGCACACCGATCTGTAAGACTCGATCTCTGACCAGCTCACCGATCTGTAAGACTCGATCTCTGACCAGCTCACCGATCTGTAAGACTCGATCTCTGACCAGCTCACCGATCTGTAAGACTCGATCTCTGACCAGCTCACCGATCTGTAAGACTCGATCTCCGACCAGCTCTCCGTCTCTGTAAGACTCGATCTCTGACCAGCTCTCCGTCTCTGTCACTGTCATTATCAGAATCTCGTTCATGTCATGTGATCCTTTTCTCCTATCTCTGCCTCGCTTGACATGTACCATATTCTTAAGTATTATTTCTTCTAGACCATATTGGCGTTAGATATGACCAAAGTATTTTAGTTTCCTAGAGATAATTTTACTTACTAGCCAGTTTGGTTCTATATTCAGCTCCTTTATGATTTCTGTGTTTTCCTTTTTTTCCTATCAATTAGTTCGCAATACAAAAGGGAGTCCGACAGGGATGTGTCCTCTCACCTTATCTGTCCAACATGTATGTGGAATGTATAATGAGAAATGTTCGAGAAGACGAGAACATTGACAGTTTCGATCCATTTACGATTTGTGGTTACAAGATTCCAGAGTTACGATACGCAGACGACACAGTGATACTATCAAGAAGTGCAAAAGGGCTAGAGCAGCTACTTTCAGCCGTAAATGGACACAGTAAAGATCAAAACCTGTTTATAAGCATAAACAAAACAAAGATAATGACCACCGACAAACCACAATGTCAGAATAACTTTACTGTGGGTGGTGAGGAAATAGATCAGGTCACACATTTTGAATATCTGGGCTCCAGAATTGACAAAAATGGTGACTGCTCGAAAGAAATCTGAAGAAGACCAGCCATGGCAATGCAGAGACTGAACAGCCTGAATAAATTATGGCAGAGTACCAGCAAAAAGCCAGGAGCGATATTCTTGAGAGCCTGCGTTTTTCATGTGGCAGCATATGGCTACATATCAGGGACGATTACCAAAACTTATAGACAAAGAATCGAAACCTTCAAGTCAAAATGTTACAGAAAAATCCTCAGAATACCCTGGACAGAGAAAAAGACAAATATAGACATTCGATAAGAGCTGAACATAGAGGAGAACTGGTTTTGAGAGAACAGTGATGGGAGGTATGGTGCCAGGCAAAAGATGCAGGGGTAGACAAAGAAGCCGAAGGCACCAAGATATCCAGGAATGCCTGGGTATGACCGTGACGGAGGCTGAGATTTTGGCAACGGAAAGCGTTTCTTTCAGACAGACTGTGATGAGAGCGATGTTATATAAAGGACATGCTACATGATGATGATGGTATAATTAGCACTTTTCTGCAGCATTTTGGCTCGAATAATTCAATCCGCTTTTCTAATGTGCGTGTGACTTCTACACTGGCAAGATGCAAGTCCTCGACATTTTGATTTGTGCTATTTTCTTAGTGTTCATGTTTTTAATTTGTGTTAACCTCTGCAATGTCATGACTAATCTTCTTCTCAATTCTTTCTGACAATCTGTTACAGTATTTTTATCAGGGGAATCAGTTGCATTGAACACCCCATGCCTTTCAGGACGCTCCATAACATGTCGTGTTGACCATACTCAACAATTTTTGTGCAATCTACGAAACACTTGTGTTTTGTTCTCGACATTGTGGGTACCACCTGTACTTTCCCATGTTTCCCGTTTTTAGGAGATCATTCTTCGTGTCTTCTCGTGTTGAAATCCTGCCAGTCCGTCATCTACTTCCTCGATGATTTTGTTTTTAAGCCTCTTCTAGATTGATTGGTAAGATGATTTTGTTTTCCAGCCTCTTCTAGATTGATTGGTAAGATGATTTTGTTTTCCAGCCTCTTCTAGATTGATTGGTAAGATGATTTTGTTTTCTAGCCTCTTCTAGATTGATTGGTAAGATGATTTTGTTTTCCAGCCTCTTCTAGATTGATTGGTAAGATGATTTTGTTTTCCAGCCTCTTCTAGATTGATTGGTAAGATGATTTTGTTTTCCAGCCTCTTCTAGATTGATTGGTAAGATGATTTTGTTTTCTAGCCTCTTCTAGATTGATTAGTCAGATGATTTTGTTTTCTAGCCTCTTCTAGATTGATTGGTAAGATGATTTTGCTAGGAGGACTTATTAAAGCCGTGGTTTGTTAGTTAGAACATTCCTTCAGATTAACTTTCTTTGTGTGTTTGATATACACAGGTCTTTTCCTTGTTTTGGGATTCCGTGGCGAAGTGGTTAAGCCGTCAGCCTCTTGATCAGGTGGTGTGGGTTCAACTCCGGACTCCGCCATCTTTTTCACAGGTGCTTGATTGGGAGTCCCCTGCATCTCGTAGTCACACTCTAGTCGTCTTGTCCTTGACTTGCCACTGGGGTCGGGCGGGACGAGACGAGAGAGTGAGGTAAAAAGTAGCGCAGATAATCCTTATTAAAAAATATCGCTAGCGAAATTAATTATGCCGTCTACGATGGACGGCGGCCTTTGCCTGTCCTTGTTCTGACCCAAACTGTGCTGCGCCATTATGTACGTGTTGACTCTGGACTGTTCTCCTGCCTGTATAAATTCAATCGGTATTTCATCATATCTTGGTTATTTCACGTTCTTCAAGTTTTGGATTAGTATTTGAACCGGATCTATCGGGGCTTTCTGCTCAGTCTTCTTTCTGTGTCTTCGGACATTTCTCTGCAATATGTCTTCCACCTCTCCAGTATATCCTTGCTTTCTATCGATATATTACCATCTTCAGCATTCATTTCACGGAATAACGGGTTGAACTTGACAGTTGAGTTTGTATTCTGATTACTTTTTACTGCGTCTCCTTCCTTCCTTTGCCTTGCAACTCTTCTAACCTAGTTCATGTAATTCATGTTTATATATTATTTAAAGCATACATAATTGAAAATATACACGAAGGAAAGTCATTAAAAAACATCTATTCTATTATAAAGTGCATGTGTGTATATATATCTATATATTACTGTTTATGTGTGCATGCGTGTATGTATATGTACGTGTGTTTGTTTGTGTGTGTGGGTGTGTATGTGTGTGTGTGTGTGTGTGTGTGTGTGTGTGTGTGTTTGTGTGTGTGTGTACAACAGTGTAAACCAAAACAGTAGGACATTTTGAAGTTAATGTAGGACATTCAGTTTCAATTGAAAGATAGGACATGTCTTCTTTTTGGATATAATATGGCAACCCTGACCTGACCAGACAGCGAGAAGGTGGCATAGAATAACAAAGGTTAAGAACCCTTGACTTGATCGAAATATAACTTAAAATTGGCGCAAGTCATTAATTCACAGTCATCACAGACATAATTTCAAAGGTTTGTACGTAGGTTGAAACAATGTGTATTATTTGCCAGGATATCGATTTCCATTGCCGGTAAACGAGGTCTAATTATCCCCGATCAATGGTTCCTATACGTTAAACTCTTACAAGTTTAATTGGGACTGATATATGGGAACTTGATTATGTGATATACGATCAGTTCTTTGTCAGCTTTCGGTTTCTGGTCAAGAAAATCAGGACAGCGAGTGAAAGTCATTTCAGAAAATGGATTGAAGAATTTCATGACTCCTTTGCTTGTGAGGGCATCTTTGTCTGCAATTTTATTCCCTGAGTGTCTGTCTGTAATAAATTGACAAAGATTGGTTTCTAATGCCTTTTTTGTCGAATCATTAACTAATTACATGATGGAAATTGGAAACTTGGGCCGCTAATCCACTTGGAGAAATGGCTTTATGTTTGCACAAAGCTTTCTATCTGTTTTTCGCTCGTAAAAGTATCCTCAGCTTCTCTACGAATATTGCTTAATGTACTTCTCGCATCTTTGCATGTATAATGAGCTATTACGTGAATTGATAACTGTATCCAACACTCAAACAAATCTTTATCAAGATGTTTGCAGCCATTGAATAAACGATAAGCTCCTGCCAATTTGTCTTTCTTCTATAGCGACACAGGAAAATCCTTCCGCTTCATGGGATTGGTTGTTTACTCAAGCGATAAATCCGCGGTACGTCCATGCTGAGTCGCTGTCAACTGTTCTTCAACTTACAATCTGTCATTCTTGTGCCTTGATTAGGGTCCACGTCTGATACTGATAACAAAGTTGTTAAGAATTTACTGCTTCATTTGTCTTTTATTTTGCTGCATTGGAATGTTTTGATGTCTATTCAACAGCGATAGCTGATAATGTGAAGCATTTGTTTTAATATCTTTGTCGTTGTTCTGTTCAATCTGTCATCGTTTGTGAACATACTTCACAGAAATCGGAAATCTCTCACTTGATAATTTTGAAAATGTCAAATGTGTTCTGTCACGTATGTCGTGGTATGTAATGCCATTGCATGTTAATGTATGTCATATTGGGACATGTTATGTTGTGAAATGTTATGTTGTGGCATGCTTTGTTATTTTATGTCGTGATTTGGTATGTTGTATTGTGTCATTTAATGTCATGAATTGTATTGCCATGTCATTTCATTTTATGTCATGATTTCACTCCTGACAGACTTACCTTTCATCATTTTACTCCAGACAGATTTACCTTTCATCCCCTCACTCCAGACAGACTTACCTTTCATCACCTCACTCCAGACAAACTTACCTTTCATCACCTCACTCCAGACTTACCTTTCATCACCTCACTCCAGACTTGCATTTCATCACCTCACTCTAGACAGACTTACCTTTCATCATTTTACTCCAGACAGATTTACCTTTCATCACCTCACTCCAGACAGACTTACCTTTCACCATTTTACTCCAGACAGACTTACCTTTCATCACCTCACTCCAGACTTACCTTTCATCACCTCACTCCTGACAGATTTACCTTTCATCACCTCACTCCAGACTTACCTTTCATCACCTCACTCCAGACAGACTTACCTTTCATCACCTCACTCCAGACAGATTTACCTTTCATCACATCACTCCAGACAGATTTACCTTTCATCACCTCACTCCAGACAGACTTACCTTTCATCACCTCACCCCAGACAGACTTACCTTTCATCACCTCACTCCAGACTTACCTTTCATCACCTCACTCCAGACAGACTTACCTTTCATCACCTCACTCTACACAGATTTATCTTTCATCACCTCACTCCAGACTTACCTTTCATCACCTCACTCCAGACAGAATTACCTTTCTTCCCCTCCCTCTAGACAGATTTACCTTTCATCACCTCACTCCAGACTTACCTTTCATCACCTCACTCCAGACTTACCTTTCATCACCTCACTCCAGACTTACCTTTCATCACCTCACTCCAGACTTACCTTTCATCACCTCACTCTAGACTTACCTTTCATCGCCTCACTCCAGACAGACTTACCTTTCATCACCTCACTCCAGACATATTTACCTTTCATCACCTCACTCCAGACAGACTTACATTTCATCACCTCACTCCAGACAGATTTACCTTTCATCCCCTCACTCCAGACAGACTTACCTTTCATCACCTCACTCTAGACAGACTTACCTTTCATCACCTCACTCCAGACTTACCTTTCATCACCTCACTCTAGACAGACTTACCTTTCATCACCTCACTCCAGACAGACTTACCTTTCATCACCTCACTCCAGATTTACCTTTCATCACCTCACTCCTGACAGACTAATCATTCATCACCTTACTCCTGACAGACTGACATGTCATAAGCCTCACTCTTTACCGCCGGTACACCCTAACCTTACTTCACCATTGCTCCTCTTCACCTATTCGACATTACCTTCCTCCGCGACTTCCCCAATAATCCCTCCATAAACCTAAACATGCCCTCCTGTTACATATTCGGCATGCATGTCATGTGTAACTTACTCTTACATAAAGAGATCACATGCTTGTCGTGTGTAATTTACTCTTACATAAAGAGATGACATTCTTGACATGTGTAATTTACTCTTACATGAAGAGATGACATTCTTGACATGTGTAATTTACTCTTACATAAAGAGAGGACATTCTTGACATGTGTAATTTACTCTTACATAAAGAGATGACATTCTTGACATGTGTAATTTACTCTTACATAAACAGATAACATTCTTGACATGTGTAATTTACTCTTACATAAAGACATGACACGCTTGACATGTGTAATTGACATGTATCTAATTAACCTGCGCTAGCTAGATTCCCAGTGAGAAGTGTACAACTAATAAGCCACAAAAGTATAAATTGAACTGAAAACTTTCCTAGCAAAGACCACATACCTCAGAGCAGAATCTGTGTTCCTTCTGCAAACACTGAAAATACTTGAGACAGAAAAGCAATCACCAACACAAATAATTCTCGTCATAAGAAAGTCAATACAGAAAACAAACAACGAACCGTTGATTAGAAATCAGAGCAGAACTAAGAAAACCCCAGAAATAATAAACAATAGCCCTCCAATGACTACCCTCCCACTGCGGAATCACAGGAAATAAGAGAACCCACGCTCTAGCAAAAGATGGCAGTAAAAAGGTACAATCTAATCATCGAGTACCATATAGCCAGATCAAAAACATCATCAGAAATCAGTATCACCAATGGAGAGAAGACAGAAACATAAGCAGTACACCAGACCAAATTCACCAACTCAAAGGAAACCAACAAACTACCTATTTCGTCTGAGAACTGGTCACTGCAGACTACTAGGACATCTATACCGACTAAAGATCTCACACACCGATGAATGCCCATGCAGAATAGGGGGCCAGAATCCTGAACACATTCAATAGAAATGCCCATTCTATAGGGACACAAGATACCGGACCTGGCCAGAGGGTGTGGAGCTGAGACAAGAAGCTGTGGGGCAGCCGCTCCGACCTGGTGGAGACTACATCATTCACCATGACGACTGGCTTGCAGATATATAATGACCAAAGGATCCTGGACGCAAAGAAGAAGAAAACACCGTTTAAGAACGATTCGAACCAAACCTGGCTGAATATTTTACCTTGAATTATGCTAAATACAAAGATTATATTTCTGAGCCTGCTGTCACAATTTCTCTTAATCCTTACTAATGACTATGAAGACAATATCAACCAACAAACATGGAATTCAAAGGGTTTCGATTCAACAACTAGATGATCTGGTTGTGCCGGTGACATGCTGCTCTGTGACAACCGCAATCAGAAGCACAATCAAGTAAGTATGCGCGATGAGAGGGTCATCAAAATTGGAACTGAGATCACGTAGATAAGAACACAAAGATTTGATAACAATTGCAACAAACCACAGTACGATTGTGTTGGCAGACACGCCCATCCGTGGGGTTGTAGCAATATAGACAAAGTTAGGAGCTACAGATAAAAATATAAAAATTCGTCCAACACAAAAATAAACATCTTTCACTCCAATGTAAACTCATTTCTTGTGTGTGGATCTGAAACATGGAGAACATAAATAACAACGAAAAAGTTAAAGACTTTCATAAATGGGTGCCTACGTAAAATAGAGAAATGGAAATGATATGATCAGGTCACTGATGTGCAACTGTTGACAGGAATCAGATATCAATGAGCCGTGACGTGAGAAGATGGTGCTGGCTGGCGTTCGGTAGGACACGCATTAAGGAAACGGTTGATATCGTATGTTGCAAGACAATCTCTGTTTCTGGAATCCCCACTGCAAGAGAAGTAGAGGAAGACTAAAACACAGTTGGAGAAGAGAGCTAGAGACAAGAGAAGTAGAGGAAGACTAAAACACAGTTGGAGAAGAGAGCTAGAGACAAGAGAAGTAGAGGGTGACTAAAACACAGTTGGAGAAGAGAGCTAGAGACAAGAGAAGTAGAGGAAGACTAAAACACAGTTGGAGAAGAGAGCTAGAGACAAGAGAAGTAGAGGAAGACTAAAACACAGTTGGAGAAGAGAGCTAGAGACAAGAGAAGTAGAGGAAGACTAAAACACAGTTGGAGAAGAGAGCTAGAGACAAGAGAAGTAGAGGGTGACTAAAACACAGTTGGAGAAGAGAGCTAGAGACAAGAGAAGTAGAGGAAGACTAAAACACAGTTGGAGAAGAGAGCTAGAGACAAGAGAAGTAGAGGGTGACTAAAACACAGTTGGAGAAGAGAGCTAGAGACAAGAGAAGTAGAGGGTGACTAAAACACAGTTGGAGAAGAGAGCTAGAGACAAGAGAAGTAGAGGAAGACTAAAACACAGTTGGAGAAGAGAGCTAGAGACAAGAGAAGTAGAGGGTGACTAAAACACAGTTGGAGAAGAGAGCTAGAGACAAGAGAAGTAGAGGAAGACTAAAACACAGTTGGAGAAGAGAGCTAGAGACAAGAGAAGTAGAGGAAGACTAAAACACAGTTGGAGAAGAGAGCTAGAGACAAGAGAAGTAGAGGAAGACTAAAACACAGATAACGAAGAGAGCTAGAGACAAGAGAAGTAGAGGAAGACTAAAACACAGTTGGAGAAGAGAGCTAGAGACAAGAGAAGTAGAGGGTGACTAAAACACAGTTGGAGAAGAGAGCTAGAGACAAGAGAAGTAGAGGAAGACTAAAACACAGATAACGAAGAGAGCTCGAAAATAAAGAAGTAGCGGGCGATAAAAACGAAAATGGAGAAGAGAGCTCGAGACAAGAGAAGTAATAATAGCTGTCCATCCCGTCGATGAGGACCGCCGACAACATCCTTGTCAAAGATTTCCCTGTTGGGTGTGGGCGCGCATGTGGCTGAACAGGCCAATGCGAGCACGAAAACATCTGCTACATATCGGGCACACGAGGTTTGTAGAAGGGGATGGTGCTCCCGCTGCTCGGGATTTCCGCGTCTCGCGTCTGCTCTGGGCTTTCACAACACGGTCGTCTTCACCGGCAGCTACACCCGATTTGACTGCGCTTCTCCAGTCAGATCTGTTTTGCGCAAGACATTCCCAGGTGTCGATGTTTATCTGGCAACGTTTTAGCGAGTCCTTCAGACCGTCTTTAAAACGTTTCTTTGGGCGCCCTCTCTCGCGCCATCCCTCTCTCAGCTCGCCGTAGAGAAGCCTCATTGGGAGCCGCTCGTCTGACATACGGACGAGGTGTCCGGCCCATCCTAGTCGTGCTTTTTTCTAGCAGTGCATGGATGCTGGGCATGTTAGCCCTCGAGAGAACCTCGATGTCAGTGACACGATCTTGCCATCGGATATGGAATATTCGCCTCAGGCAACCTGTGTGGAAGTGCTTTAACCTCCTTGCATGTCCAGAGTATACAGTCCAGCTTTCGCAAGCGTATAGTAAGGTTGGAATGATGGTTGCACAGTAGACTTTGAGTTTGGTCTTGACGCTGATGCCACGACGTGCCCAGACCATAGAGCGCATTCTACCAAAGGATGTGCTGGCCTTTGCTATTCTGCTTGCCACCTCATCGTCTAGGTTGACAGATCTCGACAGCGTGCTGCCCAGATATGTGAATTTGTC